>CM028135.1:29735000-29745000 GCA_016271365.2 Neoceratodus forsteri
CACTGTATGTACAACATTAGGTGCACCAGAGAAAAATGAGATGCATCAGCGCTCCCCATTAATTATTTTAGCATGGTGGGCCACCAACAATTTTTTTTGCCATCATCCTCATTTGGTTTAATAAAATCCTTTAAAACTGTTCACATCCTTTTTGCACGACTACCCCAATTTTTTGTTTTTGCTTCATATGCTTTTTGTTGCAAGCCTCCAAAGGCTCAGCCCCACCCTCCCCAGCCCCCACCTCACCCCGGGACTTACCTCTTCCCGACGACTGCACTGGTTTGCCTCCCAGGGCAGGGCCACTAGGCAGACACAAACCCTCACAAGGCCCGTACAAGGTTGCCAGCAGGGATCACAGATTGCCTCCCTGGCTTATCCCCCACAGGGTGGTGTGTGGAGTCAGGTCATACCTGGACAATAGTACTAGGTCGCCACTGGGAGTGCCGCGGTGGGCAAATGGGGGCCGAAGCAGCAGGGCATCATAAATGGCAGCAGCAATTTTTGTAATGAAGAACCCCATGGGGATGTGGCATGCAGTGACAATGCGCCAAAGCGCAGACTTCCGTTATTCTCCCCACACTGTCAAGGCCTCAGTAGCTGCTGATCCCCACCCTCTGCCAGGGGTCAGTCGTGCACCCAGTGTTCATCCACTACCCCCGGAAGAGGAGAGCAAGTCCAAGGGACGCTCAACCCCAACCCGTCCTCGATACCAATGCACTATACCTTACTTAAAACCACATATGCGCATGTACAGTGCTTATACAAAGTACAAGGAATAATGTGCCCTTGACCCCAAACACCACAGCCATTGCCCTTACAATCCCAGGCAGTGGGAAACCCCGTGCATTAATACAAGTGTATTTTAGTATGTGTACTTCTTATGAATAATGATGTGAAAACTTTGGCAATACTGGTATATCTTGTGCCAATAAAGTTATCTTCCAACACAAAAGGAAGAGTAGGGGCTGCTAGAGAAGAGGGAACAAAATGTTCAATGTGATTAAGGGCACAGGATGAGTAACATTCAAGTTGCAAACAACATTTTTTAATAAGAAACGTGTAGTGTTACCCAAATTCAGAAAAAGTTTAAACTGTTTTTTTTTTTTTTTTTTAACCGTCATGACATTTTATGTATTGGTATTAACAAAGCAGTACTGATACAACAAAATAGTATTGATACAATGATGTTTTAGTTGCAGCTGCAAAACACAATATACATTTAGAAAACAAAAATACAGTTTAAACAAATAGCATCAACACAGACTTCCAGTCACACCACCAATACGGATAGCCCCCTGAATGTGGATCTCCAAGAGTCCCCATTGTAAACCCCCATTTTTTTTTTTTTTTTAATTGAAAAAACAAAAAAACTGCTCATTTTGCAAACTGGAGTTTTTTGGAGGAGGCTTTTTCCTCCCTTCCCCTTTCTTTTTATCCCTCCTACTCACCCTCATTGTTCCACTCCTTCGGGCCACTCATACCATTCATCCCCCAGACTGCCCCAGCTACTCCTACCTTCCTTTCACCTCCATGGAGCACCTGCACAGCAGGGTCTGCCCACAGATCCTGAACTGGATGGCTTGAAGCGGCCATCATCTAGGACCGCAGAGGGTGGTTTCCGTTTTCTTGTGGTCCCCTTCAGCCCCGAGGGCGCGGCTTAGGCAGGTTATGCTACATGCACTATGCCTGCCAAGTGCCCAACAGCGTCCTCCCCGACTCCAACCCCATAGGAGCCGTCAATGCCCCGAAAGTCGGTGCCCCCACCAACCTTCAAGGACGTCGGGTGCGTAAAGCACCCCTGGTAACCCACCCCAAATGAGGAGAGCATCCGTTGGGATGCTCAATCCTCCTTCCCCCTGCCAACCCGAGTCAGTGCCCAAACCCGGGTCGCCGGTGTGGTGCGAGGTGTGGCGTCCAGCGCCTCAACCCTCAGTGCCACTGGTCCGGCCGGAGGCCCCCCCCCTCCACACTTTCTTTTTATCCCACCTTACTACCCACTCACCCCACTTCTTCAGACTTGATCATTTCCCTGGCAATCCACCCACGGAGTCTTCCCCTAGAGTGTCTGACGTACTCCTGTATACTCCCTCCTACCTTCCTTCTGGGAGTGCCTGCACACATTGGGGTCTGCCCGTGGTAGGTGGTCTGGGAGATAAGGTCAGTCGTCATCTTGGGGTTGAGAAGGGTGTTTTCCGCTTTGCCCCCTCTCAAGTCCCACTACCCCCGAGGATGCTGGCACATAGGACTGACATCCAGGCAGACAGCGTGCTGACACATGTGCCCACAACACCCCCCCCCCCGGTTCCGGAGAACTGCCTGTGCCCCGATACCCATGCTTCCACAGGCACCAGTGCGTCAGGTGCTCAGAGCACCCCAGGAACCCAACCCTGGTG
The DNA here is from genome assembly GCA_016271365.2 of Neoceratodus forsteri. Lineage (NCBI taxonomy): Eukaryota > Metazoa > Chordata > Ceratodontiformes > Ceratodontidae > Neoceratodus > Neoceratodus forsteri. The sequence continues at coordinate 29,737,394 of CM028135.1, forward strand.
GAGAGCATCCGTTGGGACGCTCAATCCTCTTCCGTCCCCTCGGAAGCATTTTTTTTTTTTTTTTTTAAATGGGGAAACTGAAACATGTACAAAGTTCAGAGGGAGCAAAGGATGTGCGATGATACCCAGCAGATGTTTTGAAGTGTGAGTACTTGCAAGTCAGCAGTGTGCCAGAACATCGGCAGTGCAGCTGAAACACTCCAGCCTGCCCCCCATTGTCAAGCTGAGAAACTGGACCTTATCACAGAGGTCCACACACCCTTCATTCCAGAGCTAAAGATACACTGCATGCCCTACAGTCAAATTTCAGAAAGCCTGAAGGCACAGCAGATGCAGGAAATCAACAGCTAAGTGATGCAGATCACCATCTAGAGACTTTGGTGATGCAGTTAACTCAAACCCAGGCCCAGATGCAGGACACGATAAAACACAAGACAAAGGACATGGAGGGGGCAGTACGCTGGAAAACAGCACCACTGGCCTTCAGTCTGCCCCATATTTGAACAGTATGATTAAGCAGGTTTTAATCTGTAGATCAAACTGCAGATTTAAGAGGGCTCATCGAGAGCTTGGCCCAAAGCCAAATGACCTGCAGCCCCATCCTTGGTCAATCACAGTTGGCCTCCTGAGTGTTCAGGTGAAACAACATGTCCAGGATGGGAAACCGTATGGAATGCTTTCACACATTGTACAGTGGCATCTGACGTACTGCCAGACAGTACAGATTTCAAACAGTATATGGGCAGCCATCTAGGGACCAGCGATCACCATAACTTGTGGTTTAAGGTGAAGACAGTAGCAGAGTCGAGCCACTCAAAAGAAAAGGTCCTGGACTTCAAGAGGGCAGACTTTGCAAAAATGGGGTAACACCTCCAGGAAAATCCTGACTGGGGGGGGGGAGGGAAGAGGAGGAAGAACAGTGGTAGAAACTTAAAGGAGCGATAACAGACAACAGGCCTCTGTGTAAAACTAATACATACTAACATACTAAATGCCAGCAGAATAGGTCCGATGGTCTGTCGAGTCTGCTCGGTAGCCAGCCTCCTAGTGGGCGCTCACTTTTCCACCCTTCCCCTTGCCCCAGAGAGGGTCATCTTCAGCTTCAGTTTTCCACTGTACCCATCCCACCCCTTCTTGAAACCCTCCACTGTGCCCTCCTCCACCAGACGTCCAGGCAGTGCATTCCATGGCTCCACCACCTCTCAGTGAAGTAATGTCTCCTGCGTTCCCCCCTGTAATTCCCCCCCTCTAGCTCCACTCATGCCCTCTGGTTGTCCTTCCCCCCCCCTTTAGAATGAACATCTCTTTGGCTCCACCCCTGTGTATTCCTTTTACATATTTGAAGACCCACATCATACCTCCTCGGTCTCTCCTCTCCTCCAGTGAGTACAGCCCCAGCTCTTCCAGCCTCTCCTCACAGGGCCTCCCTTCCATGCCCTGAATCATTCTGTCACCCTCCTCTGGACCCTCTCCATCACTGCTACGTCCTTCTTGAGGTAAAGTCTCCAGAATGGCACGCATTACTCTAGGTGCGGCCTGACCAATGCATTATACAGAGGGAGGATCACCTCCCTCCTCCTGGATGTAATCCCCCTGGCTATGCAGCCCACTATCCCGTTTGCTTTTGCTGCAGCTCTTCTGCGATTTTTCCAGTGTTATTCATTTTGACATCTACCACCACCCTTGGATCTCTCTCACTCATTGTGGCTTGCAGTGCAAGCCCCCCCCCCCGGGTGTATACATGGCCCGGGTTTCTGACCCCCAGATGCAGCACCCTACACTTCCCTGCATTGAGCCTCAGCCCCCACCTCCTCGACCATTCCTCCAGGGTATCCAGGTCCCTCTGGACTGCCTCTCGCTTCGTCCCCTTCCGCCAGTGCTCCCAGTTTTGAGTCATCCGCAAAGAGACTCATCCTATTCCTAACCTCCTCCCCACATCAGAGACATAGGTATTGAACAGGAATGGCCCCAATACTGAACCTTGGGGGACCCCACTGATTACCTTCCTGGGGGAGAAGACTATCCCACCAACCACTACCCTCTGTATTCGCCTCGTTAGCCAACTTTCTACCCATATGAGCAACTGCCCTCCCACCCCCAAAAATATGGAAAGGCCGGTCTTGAACCCACAACACTTGGATGTCTTTACCCTGTGCTTTGTCCTCTGCACCACAGGACAAGCACTAGCAAAGCAAAAGGAAAAAAAAAATACTGATTTTCAAAAGAGGTAGCAGGGAAGATTAGGGAAACAAAACAGGCATTCAGAAAGTACAAGGAAACACAGAGGGAGGGAGACAGGGAAGTGTACCAAGCAAACAGAAGGAGGTGGGGAAGGCAGTCAGGTGCAAAGGCACAAACTAAAGAAAGGACAGCAAAATCAGTAAAAGAAGGTGAAAAAACCTTCTTCAGGTATCTCAGGGAAAGGAAGAAGACCAATGGAAGGATTGTGATGTTGAATTGGAAGAAGTGTACTGGGGGGCCTAGAAAAAGCAGAACTTGTAAACTAATACTTCTGCTCAGTATTTACAAAGGAAGGGAAGGAGGGACCAAAATTGGGGGAACCACACACGGGGGAGGTGGACGCCAATCCATTCACGGACAGAGAGAGTCCTAAAGGAACTCTTGAATAAGTGGACAAGGCAATGGGACCAGATGGGATGCATCCCAGCATGCTGAAAGAACTCAGGGAGGTACTAGGGGCACCACAGACAGTCCTATTTAACAAATCACTGAAGGAGGGTGTGATGCTGGAGGACTGGAGGAGAGCGAATGTGGTGCCATTACACAAGAGTGGGAGGAAGGTGGATGCTGGAAGTTACAGGCCAGTCAGCTTGACCTCAGTGACGGGTAAAGTTATGGAATCCATGTTAAAGGGACACAGTCACACCCAGTGGACAGCACAGTCCGAAAGCCCACAAAAAGCTCTTTCAAATGAGGTACTGGTCTCATCTGTAGCTGGAAGCACCCCAGAGATGCAGATGACCGAGTCTGTTCAGTATTAATACTACATTATAGCCATGTTAAGAATATTGTGATCTCAGTGACGAACAAGCTGTGCTTAAGTCAGAACAGTTAGGCACAGCTTGTTCCTAATTAACATCTGAAGGGAATAAACAAGGTGGAGGGTGATAGTTTGGTCAAATTGAAGGGTGCAAACATGAGGGGACGGAACCTCAAACTGGAAGGTAGGCAATACAGAGGTAATGTCAGGGGGCAGTTTTTCCACAGAGAGGGTGGAGGAGGCCTGGAACAAGCTGCTGGAGGAGGTGGAGGCAGCTGAAATGGTGGAGGGGTTCAAGAGGGCTTGGGATGGATTTAAGGGGTTGGGAAGAGAGGTTAAAAAACACAACAGAAGTGGGGGGTAGGGTGCTGGGCAGACTAGATGGGCCGAGGAGCCTTTCTCTGTCGTCACATTTCTGTGTATCTGTGTGTAACAGGTTGGCTAAGGTATAACAGAAGTGCAAGTTAAAGTGTAGTAGAGATTAGAGTCAGTCATAGCTAGGGCTACACAAGGGCATAAGGGGATAAACAGAAGGCAACCCTAGTGGTAGGAAAGAGGGTAAGCTGATCGTTTAGGATCAGGAGTTAAGTAGGTAGGGAAATGGGCAGACTAGGTGGGCCAGGCAGTCCTCATCTGCCATCAAAATCTACACTCCTATGTTTCTATATGGAATTTCCTGAATTCCACAAGCTTGTAAACCAGCACAAATGCATTAGGATCAACTTTACTGTACTGGGAGGGAAATGTTGTACTGTTTGTTATGGTGGATGTATCATTACTTAGTTGTTTATTGGTGTCAGTTATTGCATATTCACCAAAACTTTTTTTCTGTCAAAATGCCCTGGCAGTTAAGGGAGGTGAAGCTGGGTGAAATGCAGGTGTGTGTGTGTGTGTGTGTGCGCGCGCGCGCGTGTTAATGGAGATTTAATGAGTCCTTACTGGGAGACCCGGGGCAGGATTCTCAAAGCTTTCAGAAGGTGCAAAACCTTCCCTAAGTCCCAAAACTGCCTCAGCTACGGACAAAAAAAAAAAAAAAACACACACACACACACACACACACACACACACACACACACAACACACTATGGACTGTGGAAAAAGTGCAGCTTGTGGAAGTCCCAGAGGGAAAAGAAAAAAAAAAAAAAAGGTGCGAGATAAGTAAGGCACAGCCCCTGAAAGGCCATTCTCAGCCAGTCCCCCCGCCCCACGGTTTGGAAAAATGTTACACAGTGGAATGAGGTGTAACTCTCCCTCAGCAAACTGCAGTAGTGCCCCAACAATTGGAATCAATTAAGGTGCAGGTGAGGCACAGGTGATAGCATCCCAGATAGTATAGCAGTGGCTGATGTTACAGCAACAAATGCACACATTGCCATGATATGGCAACAGGCAACAGCCACTAGACCCAGTGTAGCCCATGATGGAACCCCACAGGCAGTAGAGCCTAACCAGCTTGTAGCGAGTGCTACCCCCGCAGGCCACAGGAACACCCCAGGGAGGGACAACCAGCAGCAACAGTCTGCCACTGTGGTGCCATGGTATCGCTGGTTCCTGTGATGCTGCAGTGGTCCCAGTTGAAGGACTGGTTGCAGGTCTGTGTGTGTGCTGTCAGCTTCATATTATGGCAGCAATGTTAAAGTCTGCTACTTCAGCTACTGAGTTTTACTATTGCTGTGCCTTCTCAGCCATTTCCGCAGCTGCGCTGGTTTTCTTTAAGAATAATGCGCAACTGCGTTTCCGCACTGCAGCATGCCTTTTTCCTGCAGCAGGATTTTCGGCTCTCTGTGAATCCTGCCCCCTGTCTTTGTACTGTGGCCACACACAGAAATCCTCATGTACATACTTAAGACTTAAAGTAGGTGATACCTCAGAGGCAGGGCCGGTGTTAGGACTTTGGGGCCCCCAGCAACTCAATTACTGGGGCCCCTGAATGGAAACCCTCGATAGGCCCTCTTCCCTCTCGGGCCCCCCTATGAACCCCCCAGTAACCTTTGTATATAAATCCAACTACTGCACAATATGTGTCAGACATAATGACATGGAGACACTAGCAGTATTAATTATCCGTTAGAAACGTAATAGAATAAATTGCAAAAAACCTTCCTTAACTGCCCCACCGACTACTGCATAATTTGTCAGACTCCGCCTCAGACACAAATTAATGACCTTAAAAGCAATACTACAAATAATATAATTGCACAAAATGTTCCTCTCCAGCTGATGCAATTTTTTTTTTTAACCTCTGCTCTGCTGTTCTCTACCTCTCCAGACTCCATCTCCCCATACTTATGCTGCAGACATGGACCTTGGGGGGGGGGCAAAAATTTTCAAGTCTGACTTGGAGGAGGTGCGATAAACAGCGACGGACCTATTGGAGCCCTATGATAAGTTCCAGCACAGCACCTCCTCCCACATCAGCACGTTCTGTGCAGCACAATAGAGGAACGTGGGGAACATGAAACAAAGTTGCCTGGGGATAGAATTGAAGGCAGAATGGTGGCGTGGACCACATGGTGTGGTCTGGCGGTCCTTCAGGGAAATCAGGACCCGATTTTCGGGCACAATGGGAAACCGGCAGCAACAAATGCAAAGTTTCACAGTACAAACCACACAAAAGGGCAACTGGACGAGGACATCACATGTTGATGGGGAGCAGGAGAGAATTCGCTAATGCAGACAGGGGCTTGCCAGGTACTAATGCTGCTCAGTTATGTTGATCTGGTGGGGGGCAGTATTTTATTTTCTTATAGAATGCTGTGGTGATCCAGGCAGGGAGTGGGTTGGGCCAGACCAAAAAAGTATGCTGCTGGGCTGGTTAATGGGTTGCTGCTAGTGTCTGCCATCAGACCTGCTACATGTTTCGCCTGCGGCCCACTACATTTGTGGGCCGACCGCGGGGTTCGCAGGTGCCCAACGCCAGCCCTGCTCAGAGGTGTTTGATGGGAGGACTATGCTCCTCTTTGAATCCTTGACCAAGACTGGCCCCAGGCGCCCTAGTGTATTCATACCGTCCCTGCCTTGCGATCTTTCCATGGCCAGATGGTCCGTTGGACCTGGACAGTCAGCGCTAGCACCTAATTTTGGAAAATTTACACAGTAGGTGCTGTCCCATCTGTGCCTCAGTGCTTTGATCACACACCTTCCACCAGTACACTGCAGTACAGCCGCTCCCAGTCCCAATGTAAGCGCTCCCTGTGGCTGCCATGTTAGTGCCTGGCAGGCTGCCTGCTCCCTTCAGACATAGCTATACCTGTGTTACTCCTTTGTGAACCATATCAAGAGAAAAGCTGTTATCACTTATTTCTGTCTGTTACGATAGCGATACCTAGGCCTCGCTTGTCTTTAAGCAAATTACTGTAACAATATCTATCTCTGTATCTCTGTGGACTTGCCTGTTCCCACTGTTCACTTGTTTTATTGATGCTCCAGAACTAACTGTTATGCTATGTACATTTGTGTATCCTGATTTGCACTTCTACTGTGTTTTATTCCCACTGTAAATATAGCAGTTTGTAATATAATCTGGACTTAACCAGGTCCGTCTTGTAAATGAGCTTGCTCAACAACGTTCGCCTGGATAAATAAAGATTTGATTGATTGATTGATTAAAAGCCGTTGTCAGAGACTGGATGGTAGGGTATTCATTCTGCTAAGAAAAAGAAACTGGAGTTCTCAGCTGGCCAGTGAGAAACCCTCCTCAGCACACAGGGGCTCAATACAAGGCCATGGTGACCTTGGATGTCCTACTCCTGCAGAGAGTCCTTTCATTAAGGTACAACACAAGTACAATCCTCCACCTAAGGGCAGAGTCTGCCTTATTTAAGACCATACGAACAAACCGACAGGAGAGAGCAAAAAACAAACAAAAAAAAAAAAAAAAACACAACAAGCCCTTCTAGCCTGTCCACACAAGGTTACCGGATGATAATGACAAACCTGCCCATTTGTAAATATCCATTTAGTCTGTTTTTAAATGTAGTTAAACTTAAACTGTATACAGCTTCCTCTGGCAAGGCATTCCAGTGAGTCATCACCCTGTGTGTGAACCAGTTCTTCCTTTAAGTTGTCCTAAGTTGTTCCTGTTTAATCTGAAGCTTATGACCCCTAATATCTTATGTTCTTATTACAAAAACTTCTGGAAATGGTCAGGAGATATTAGTGGTTGCTCTGAAAAAAGAATGTGTTAAACAATTTGAAAAGAAAGTAAAAGAATTAACATAAGTAATGCAAGGAAAGTGAGCTTTTATGTGAGAGCTAAAAAGGAACAGCAGATTACAAATTGAATACAATCAAGACAATAATACAGGAGGACCATAGGAATAATTACATCAACACATCTGATTAAATGATAGCAAGCGGTCTACAGTACATGGGTACACACTACGAGGTGGGGGGGGTGTGAAGGGCATTTGCCACCACCCCCGAAGTTCCCCAAGTTTCCTCTGTAAAGTGGTAGTGAGTGCCCAAGATCCCCTCATCTATAGTTACCTCCCCCCTCCCCAGCACCTCTGCTACAATCACAAACTTAACCCTGAACAGTTATCATAAGGAGTAAGAGACAAAGATCTGAGATAGTCGGGGGGGAGGGGGGGTGATCATATGACCA